>JAPDNY010000009.1:22977455-22997868 GCA_029375565.1 Gekko gecko | reverse complement strand
GCTGCGTTCAGACGGCCAGTCAATCGCGCCATGAGCCCTCCTAAAATTTTATCCCGATTTTTTTAATCCAGCCTAGCACGACCAGACGCCCCCCTATGAAATAGCCTCACCGCGCGTTGTTCCCGCCGTGATTTGTCTACACGGCATCCACCGAGGATTTTTTAAAAGAAGTTTTGTACATTTGCATAGGCAAGGCTGCGCCTCCTTGGAGAACTGAGGTGATCGCGGAGGGTTTTCAGCAAAGTCCCGGTCCTCCCCTTGCCATTGCCATCAATGGAGGGACTATTTTGCAAGTTAGAACAGTCCTTCCCCCTCCATCTCCCATTGCGGTAACATCTTGTCCCTAAAAGAAATAAGCATGAATATTACATTCCTCGTAGCGCTTATCGCTGAATGCGTTTCCTTGTTAAAGCGCACATGGGGTTTCAATTTTTTAAAATCGCACCCCCGTCGGCTCGGTCTGACGTCAGACCGAGCCGACGGGAGCATCGCGCGCTAATGGAGTGACCAGACGGAAGAAAGTCTGCAGTTGTTGCGCGGGTAAGCGAAAACCCTACATTGAAACTACTACTTTTTAAATCAGGATTGGAGGCACAGCAGAACGGGATGCCTATGGGACCGGAATATTTCGCAGATGTTTCTGTCTGGTCGTGCATTTTTGATCCGCAAGGGAGTCGTTCCTATGGCAGATCAAAAGATCCGTCTGAACACACCCTATGTGTTTGTATTTTAAGGAGAAGAGTCTCTACAATAACAGTATTGAGAGCTGGTGCACTACAGGGATCCTGTCAGATTTAGAATACGTACACACAAAGTCTGTGTCATTTGAAAATCAGGGTCAAGAACCTGTCTGGGTGGAGAAAGCACAGCCAATCCTTTCCTGAAATTTCTCCTTGTGCCAGGAAATAGTCACCACACCCACGGCTTCTACATTTGAGCCAAGGTGTTCCAGGGACATCGGCTGAAATACAAGGCACGCCTGTGGAAAATAGTTTTATAAAGCATATCCCGTTCTTTTAACCTTCCATTTCATACTGCTGAATTCGATGAATGTTGACATGTTAAAGTGAGAGTTTCTGTCCAGTGTCCAGTGTTTAAGAAAACAAAATCCTTTTGATTTTTCAGGTATTACAGATTGGTCAAGAAAGGTTTTATTGGCCTGTAGTAGAGATAACTGTGAAGTTATGGTGTAATCAAATTCAAGTATTTTTAAGGGAGAGATTTTAAGAAGATTATTAATTCCCCACTGAGCATGTCTATACTAGACACATATACTGGTTTTATACCAGTTTATCTCTTAAGGCTTCCCAAAAGTGTCTTGAGAACTATAATCTGGATATGGTTCTGAATAAGCAAAATTCCCCCATTTCTCTCATCATATATCATATCATATCATATCCATTCTAATCATTATGTGTGGCCACATATGAGGATACAAATCCAGAGACTGGAGTGGTGAATGGCAAGGCAGGTTTTTCAGCAAACTTGAGAAATGTGGGGCAGTTAAAAAAGAAGCCAAAAAAATAAAGGGAGTGCCTGTAGCTTTAATAAACAGATGTCCTCAGGGGCTGTTGCTAGGAAACTACCACCGTTTTGCCAGCATTCTCGGTTTGGTTTCTACTTGGTTTCTGTCTAAAAGACAAGGGAAGTTGGTAGGACCCTTTCCAGGGCTCTTTTGACCTTGACCTATCAGAACCAGCAGAAAGCAACCACTGGGCAACTTAATACCATCCAAACTGCATTATTCACTCAGGACTGGCTGTTTGGTACTATTCAATAGCAGCCACCCTACCGTAGCCATTGCAGTTTAGAGTTTCAGACCGGGACCTCAAATCTCCTTTCTGCTGTGGAAACTTGGGCTAGTTATACATTCTCAGCCTAACCTACCTCATAGGGTTATTGTAAGGATAAAATAGAGGAGATGAGAATGGTGTTAGCATAACTGAGTCCCCACTGTGGAGAAAGGCAGGACATAAATGAAGTAATTAATTAATAATTATCATATTGCATTGTGTGTAGTATAGCCAGGAGATCCTAAGATTGTCTGGCAGCCTAAAGTTCTAACTCTTTTAGCGTTATGCACCACTAGGTGGCAAGCTAGACTTATTTTTTGGGCTGAGAGAGCTCTGAAAGAGCTGTGACTGACCCAAGGTCACCCAGCTGGCTTCATATGGAGGAGTGCTGAATTGAAATTAGTTCTCCAGATTAGAGTCTATCACTCTTAACCACTACACCATGCTGGCTCTCTATAAATGAAATAAATAAATAATTGAGGTAATTAAATTAATAAGATGAGGGAGCAGATAGATGATAGATTGGTGGGTGGGTGTGAAGGAGACAAGGAAACAGGGAAAAGGTGAGGATGAGGGAAAGAGGAAATAGTGTGGAAAGGGGATGCAGGAGAAAGTGAGGTGCCTCCTGTAGGTCCTTGCAGGTCCCCCCCAATGCAAGTGGGCCCAGCTCAGCTAGAACTGCACAACTGGACCATATCTTTCTGGGTGAGAGACTACAAGAGGAAGGAAGGAAGGAAGGAAGGAAGGAAGGAAGGAAGGAAGGAAGCTGAAGACAGGGTTTCAGAAAAAGGCAGGCTGGCAGGTGGGTGGAAAGGAGAGAAGGAAGCAGGGAGAGGGAAGAAACTATGGGGGCTTTCAGGAAAGGGAAAGAGACGTTTCGGTTTCTGGCGTTGCGAATGGCGGCCACCTTTCGGGAAGCTCCCGGAGGTGGTTAGCCCACACGCAGTTTGGGGGGTCTTTGCATGTTTGCAAGACCCTAGTGAGCCTTAGGCAAAGGCTCCAAACCGGGGGCGCTTGGGGAGTAGCCTCTTTGCCGGCAGTCAGCCGGGAAATTGAGGCTTTCTCCCCACCCCAATCGGCCCCGCTGCGGTGTGCCCGTAATGGGACTTAGCAACGCCACTGATTTCCAACAGGAGTGAGGAACAGCGATGAATTAAAGCAAAAAGAAGAAACGGCAGGAACCGTGAGTTGGAGGTCTGAATTTGAAGCGAAACCCGAGCCCCTTCCCCCGTAAGCGAATAAGCAGCTGGGAGGAGGGGGAATCCCCCCCCCCACTGAGAAGCGGGACTTGCATAAGAAAGCTAAGGGGGATGAAAGGGAAGAAGGGTTGGTGAAATTACCTTTGGGGTGCCATTGAAGCGAATGAGTTAGCGGGACTCCTGAGCGACGCGTCACGAACTTTTATAAAGTAAACAAATACAAGAAATGTCAGCCATGAAGAAGGTCCCTTTGAAAACGGAGAAGAAGGGAGGCGGGACTTCCGGTCCGGGTAATCCCCTCCAGAGCCGACTGTCAGTCAACAGACAAGCGAGCTACTGCACCCTCTGCTGGTCCAAATACAGAAAATCAGCGAAACCTTAACTAATATGGAAGGTGTTCTCAACAGTCAACAGAGGCAACTAACAGAGACGTCAAAGAAGATGGAGGAGATCGCACAGAAATGTTTGGTCTCGTCGGAAGACATCGGAAAAGTGAAGAAAAGGGTCAACAAGTTAGAAAAGCATCAGGATGTGCAAGAAAAAAGAATTTTGATGTTGCAAATGGAAAAATCGAATCTGACTCTTCGATTTCAGGGCATTAAAGAAGAAGAGAAGGAAGATCTCAGATCTATACTTGCGAATGCCTTGGCACCCGTAACTGGCAGAGATCAGCGTGAGTTAAAAGAAGAAATGGATAAGGTCTATAGGGCCTACTCCACATTTACAAAAAAATAATCTGCCAGCAGAAGTGGTTGTCAAGTTTGTCAAGCAGAGTACCAGAGATCAAATCTTGCGTGCAGTTGCAGCAGTGCCCTTGAAAATTGGGGAGCAGACCATCAGAATATTGAAAGATGTGCCTTACGAAATCCGGATGAAAAGGAAAGCTTATAAAGGATTGACCACTTTTCTACAAAGAAGACAGGTTATATACAGATGGACCTTCCCCGAAGGCCTTTTGTTCAAGTACAAGGATAAAAGAGAGAAGATTGACTCCATCTTCAAGGCGCAGGAATTTCTGAAGAGACACGCCAGTCCAGAGGAAGAGGCAGCACTCGCAACGTGGACAGATTTGAGTAGTAAAGATGACAGCGGCCCAGAGGAGGGAGGTGCCGGAGCGGGAGAAGTGAAAACCAAAGGTGGCCCATCCTATAATTTGAGGGATACCAAAGGAAGACAACTTAAGAAATAACTGTTTGGGAAGCGTCAAAAAGGAGATGACTCACAACTAACCCCAAAGGACATTACTAACCTCATTAACAGAGTTATTTTGAATTTTTGTTAGATGAAAAGAAGACTCTCAAATCACGGAGATTGCCAAAAACTGTATCTATATTGATTTAAACTAACCTTGATTAACAGAATACTCACTCCGCTCTTTTCTTTATCCCTCTATATACCCTACCTTTTTCTATTTATAAAAAGAATAAACTCCTCTCCTTTTTAGGAGGGTTTTGATAAAAAAAAAAAAAAGGAAAGGGAAAGAGGATGTAGTGAGGGAGGGAGTAATGAGATGCCCCTGCAAGTCCTTTCAGTTCCCTACTTGGATATTCTAATAACTAAATTGATCAAATCTGAGGATACTCAGATCCAGAAACTGGACATGTGAAGGGCCAATGCAGGTCTTTTGAGAAACTTAAACAGTACCTCAAGTTTGCAGAAAGATCTGAATTTTCTTAAAAAATGCATTTAGGGGTTTAAACCCCTCCCCAAATGATAGAAGGTACACCTGTAGTTACAAAAAACAAATGCTCTCAGTGCCTGTTGCTGGGCAACCATAAAAGTTTTGCCAGCATTCCATTCTGCCAGTGAAAGTCAGGGGGAGGGGCAGGGACATTTCCAGGGCTGTTTTGGCCTTTGAGGGAGGACTCGCTGGGCCCAGATGCAACTGAGCTGTACTTTGAGCTATCAAAAGCAGTACAGGAACCCCAATTTCCTTGTCAGATTGCTGGATCTGAGACAAAAGTCCTATTTGCCTTCCAAGCGGCAACTTCTGGCCTAAAATATGACACTGCCTTGACAACAAAAAACCTGCTGCCACACTCCTTTTCAGAATTACAGAGTGATAATGTTAGGATCATGCCGCAGCATTATTTAAAGGACAGCCGGATGACAGATGGTATATTATTTGAAAATAATTTGGTTGGCAGTGAAGATTAAGAAAAATGACAGAAATAGGGAAATGGTACCTGGGCAAAGACAGGGGAAACCCCTGCTCGACAGCATTTGCATATAGAACCTCAGCATGAGGCAAAAGCTGTCTCTTCTGTTGCCCTGCAAGGCGCATAGTGCGCTCTTATGGATGTGTAGTCCATAAGTGATAAAAATCTGGACTTTGCAATTAATGTGAAATAGGGACTGAACTGTGTAGTAACCTGATGCCAGCTAAAGACACACCCAGAAGAAGAAAGCCTTCCTTTTGAGAGGATGTGCCATGGTTCTTGAGGTTACCTGCCCTCTTACCTGCTGTTAAGATGGACCAGCTCCCTAGCCACATGAAGCACTAAAAGCCAGATGGATGCCATCTCAAGGCAAACCAGAGATTTGGAATCCAGACTCCATGAGGAGTTTCTTCCTACACATGTGGGCAACATTCCCTTCCCCCACCTAGCCTCACTTAGCTGAAGAGACAGCCATAAACCAATCAAGGAACCATTGGAATAACAATGACTCTGGCTGCATGTCATAATCCCTTCAGATTCCATTGTCCTGCCTAAAGTTACTAGATCTCAATATTGTCCACTCCCGGGACTTCCGGTCGGAGAAAATGGCGAATTGACACACTTTGCGAGTTGTGCAGAGTGTACTGCGGCATCTGACGACAGTCTGGGCTCTATTTGGCCCAGCGCAGCACTCTCCAGGCGGGGGAGTGGCAAGCAAGCAGCGAAGCCTGAGGGGGGTTGAGATCGGTGTGGATAAGCTTCGGAGGAAGCTTGTTTACACTTTGATCTCCCTCCGTGAAGAGGGCAGTTGCAAATCAACTCTACAGATGCCAGCCGGGCTGAGAATTCAGCATAAATTCGCCATCTACCGATCTCTTTATCATCTGATTAACATCGTTTATAGAAGAAGCACCGCGAAACCCCGAGACTACAAGCAAGGTAACAAATAAACGATTAAGCGCTTACCTGTTTAAAGGAGACTGTGATATTGAAACGTATGGATAAGCGTTGAAACCTTTAAGGAACCACTTCGCTTGAATTAAAAGTAAAAAGAAGGCTTTCCGTTAGAGAAAAAAGGCTGAAAAGTGACTTTGTTTTGCATTCCTGTGGTCAGCCAAGTCTAAACGTTACGTAGTAGAAACGAAACTAACTGTGACTCTGTGATACAGGAAGTGGGCTAGAGTGGAGGTTTTTAGAGGCTGCTGTGTTTGAAGCGGAGGGACATTTTATTGTGTGACACCACCTTTACCGGAAGTTGGATTACAGAGACGGACAGGTGAGCAGGAAGTTTGAAAGGAGCCTACTCTAGCCGAAAAACCATAGAGAAATTGCGCCCGACATTTTGGGGAGGACTAAAATTTAAAATGTTATTTTCAAGCCGAAAAAGCGCTTAAACAAGTTCTAAAGGTGGCGATTTGGCTTGAAGATTGCTAATATAAAGTCTGATTAACATTGAAGTGGCCTCCAAGACGGATTTGAGAACAAGACCTAGAGCTGCTTCATCACCCAGTCCAAGAATGACTGCAAAGGAAAAAAGAGTGGCAAGCAGCTATAGAAGCGATGGAGAAACTGATGACGGAGAATCTTGGAAAACAAATAGAATCACAGTTGCAACAACAATTGGAGCAAATAGAGCAAGTGCAAATCCAAGTACAGAAAAAAATATGGAAGAATTGAAAGAACTGGTACTTGCAGAAGTGTCAGGGATTAAAAAAGATACAGAAGAACTTAAAAAGGAAGTCAAAAGTCTGGTGACAAAATCTGAAGACATGGAACAAAAGGTTAAAAAAACCTTGTCAGAAAATGCAAGGTTGGAGACCATGATGGATTACAGGGCTACTCAGAATCACTTGAGATTGAGAGGGATAGAAGAGGAGGAAGATCAAGATCTACGGGCCCTAGTAATTAAGACATTGACAACTTATATAGGGGAAGATGAAGGAGATTTGGATGCAGACTTTGACTTGATTTACAGAGTAAATTCAGCCTATGCCAAAAGAAAGCAATTACCCAGAGATGTAATTGTTCAATTTGTGACAACAAAGATGAAGGAAGACGTTTTCAAGAAACAATTTTCACAACCGTTGGAAATTAATGGAAAGAAAATAATAATCTTGAGAGAAATTCCGAGATCAATTCTACAAGATAGAAAGAAATTCAAGAAATTGACAGACAGGCTAAAAGAAATGAATATTAGGTTCAGATGGGAGATTCCTTATGGACTTACATTCATGTACAACTCGGTGAGATCAACTCTTAAATCTGAAGGAGACTTATATAGATTTAAAGCGAACAATCTGGACGATTTTAAAGATATTTAATTTAACACCATTATGGATTACAAATTTTTATCTTGGAACGTAAATGGATTAAATTCACCAGGTAAAAGAAGACTGGTGAATCATTGGCTGGAAAAACAAAAATGTAATATAATTTGTTTACAAGAAACACACATAAGAAAACAAGACGATAAATATCTGACTAATAAAAAATTGGGAGAAGAATTTCATTCTTCAGCAGTTAACAAGAAAAAAGGAACAGTGATTTATATTTCAAAAGATTTGGATCCTAAGCAAATTTTTTCCGACAAAGAAGGAAGGTATGTTGGCGTGGAAATCTGTATGGATAGAAAAAAGACATTGCTTGTTAATATATATGCACCCAATGGTGCAAAAGAGACTTTTTTCAATGATTTGACTAAAGAGTTGGAATGTTTAAATTATGACCAAATTGTTCTTGCGGGAGACTTTAATGGTACAGTGAACAACACATTGGATAGAAAGTCTAAAGCAAGTGGAGAGACAGTTGGAAAGTTACCAAAAAATTTCTTTCAATTGATGAAGCAAGAAAAATTAGAAGATGTTTGGAGGAAGTGGAATCCTAAGACTAAGGACTACACGTTTTATTCGAATAGACATAATTCTTTTTCTCGAATTGACATGATTTGGATGTCAGAGGAGATGGCGCAAAAAACTTATAAAATACAAATTTTACCGAAAACTAACTCTGATCATAATCCCTTACTTTGGATATCTAAAGCAAAACCTAAACAGCTATTTTGGAGAATTAATGAAGACTTACTGGATCAAAAACAAATTAATGAAATCTTAAAAAAGGAAACGAAAAGTTTTTTCGAACTGAATTTGAATAAAGGCACGGACATACAAGTTGTATGGGATACATACAAAGCAGTAATCAGAGGCATGCTTATCTCTCTGAACTCCAAAGATAAAAAGCAAAAGACTCAGCTACAGAAAGACCTTCATGAAAAAATTCGACAAAAAGAAAAGGAACTAAAAAAAAGACCAGGGAAGAAGAAAATTATTAAAGAGATCCACTTCCTGCAAGATCAGCTGAATGTTCTTTTAAACAGAGAATTATATTGGAATTTAAAAAAATTACAGCAAAAAGCATTTGAGGGTGCAAATAAACCAGGAAAGTTTTTGGCATGGCAATTGAAAAATAGAAAAGATAGGAACTTTATATCCAAGATTGTTGAAGATGGAAAGGAGGTGATGAGCCTGAATGGTATAAAAAGAGCTTTTTTTAAGTACTACGCCAAACTATTCCAAAAGAAAGGAATTGACCAACAGAGAATCAAGAAATATTTGGAGACGATTGAAGTTCCAGAGCTGGGAAAACAAATTAAAGAACTATTAAATGGTTTAGTAACGGAAGAAGAAGTGACAATGGCGATAGAAGACGCAAAGTTGGGCAAAGCTCCAGGACCAGATGGCTTTACAGCAAAATTTTATAAGAAATTTAAAGAGGAGCTAACCCCTATTTTAGTACTTCTGTCAAATGAGATAAGACAGACCAAGCGGATCCCAGATTCATGGAAGGAAGCAAACATTTCATTGATACCTAAAGAAGGTTTGGATTTGACTCAAGTAAAGAACTATAGACCAATATCGCTATTAAATAATGACTACAAATTATTTGCAAAAATAATTTCAGAGAGATTGAAAAAATATTTGAAAGATACGATAGCGGAAGAACAAGCGGGATTTTTACCAAATAGACAAATTAGAGATAATCTAAGAGTGGTGATAGATGCAATTGAATATTATGATAAACATCCTGAAAAAGAAGTTGGATTCCTCTTCTTAGATGCGGAAAAAGCTTTTGATAATTTAAATTGGGAGTTTATGCTGCAAGTTATTGAAAAAATGAATATTGGACAGTCCTTTTAAACATGATTGTGGCAATATATTTAGAACAAAAAGCGGCTTTGAATATAAACAAAGAAAAGACGGACTTCTTCCGAGTCCAAAAGGGAACACGTCAAGGCTGCCCGTTATCCCCGTTGTTGTTTATTTGGATATTGGAAATATTATTGACAGCGATAAGAAAAGATGACAGTATTGAAGGACTTACAGTGAAAGGTTTCGCCTATAAATATAGGGCATTTGCAGATGATGTAATGTTTATGATTCAAGACCCAATTGAGAAAATACCACAATTGATGGAAAAAATTGAAGAATTTGGTTCAGTTGCGGGATTTTATGTTAATAAAAATAAAACTAAAGTGATGTGCAAAAATATGACGAAACAAAGACAAACAGAACTTCAAGAGAAAATACAATGTGAAGTAGTCACAAAGACTAAATATCTTGGAATTGATTTAACCATGAAAAATATTGACTTGTTTAAAAACAATTATGAAAAGGTGTGGCATAAGATTCAGCAGGATATGAAGAAATGGGATACTTTGAATTTATCATTAATGGGAAGAATCGCGACTGTAAAAATGAATATCTTGCCGCGTTTGATGTTTTTGTTTCAGACTATTCCAATACTAAAACAAAGGAAAATATTGGATTCGTGGCAGAAAGAATTATCTAAATTTGTATGGGCAGGAAGAAAGCCAAGGATTAAAATGAAAATTTTATGTGACGCAAGAGAGAGAGGAGGCCTACAACTACCAAACTTAAGACTGTATTATGATGCCGTCTGTTTAACATGGTTGCAACAGTGGATTAATTTGGAGAATAAGAAGTTATTGGCCCTTGAAGGACATGATAATAAATTCGGATGGCATGCATATTTATGGTATGGAAAAGTAAAAATGGATAAATTTTTTAAACACCACTTTGTAAGACAATCACTGTTCGAGACATGGACGAGATATAGAAAATTCTTCTCGGAAGAAAGACCACTTTGGATTGTACCAGCTGAAGTAATTAATCCGTATTCAAGAAATCAAGGGTTAGATTGGCTACCCTACAAAAGTCTTTTAAAATTTGAAGGGAAAAATTTTGTGTTAAAAGATAGATTCGATGTTGAATTTGAATGTGATTGGTTGAAGTATAGACAGATTTATGATCTATTTAAGACCGATAAAAGAGAACATGGTTTTAGAGAAAAGAATATTGAAATTGAAACTGTATGGCTTGAGAATGATAAAAAAATGATTTCTAAACTGTACAAGGTGTTATTGAAATGGTATACTGAGGATGAGGTTGTAAAGGAGCAAATGATAAAATGGGCAGTAAATGTTAACAATGAGATATTAATGTCATCTTGGGAATACTTGTGGAAAAAATCAATGAAAATTTCAACGTGTGTAAATGTTAAAGAGAATTGTTATAAAATGATGTATAGATGGTATATGACGCCTAAAAAAATTGCTATTATAAATGAAAGTATGTCTAACAAATGTTGGAAATGTAAGAAACATGAAGGGTCTTTTTACCATATGTGGTGGACATGTGAAAAAGCAGTAAAGTATTGGACTGAGATCCACAATGAGATACAAAAAATTTTGAAATGTACTTTTAAGAAAGACCCACAGATGTTATTGTTAGGTCTTAAAATGGAAGAAATAAATGTAGCCAAGAGAACACTATTATGGTACTTGATTACAGCAGCTAGACTGACTTTTGCTCAATGTTGGAAACAAGAAAAAGTACCCGAAACATGGGAATGGATTAAAAGACGTTGTTTATGGCAGAAATGGACAAATTAACAAGAAAATTAAACAACGAAGAAGATGAAACTTTTTTCGGAGACTGGAAAGACTTTCAAGAATACTTGTTGAAGAATTGGGACGTAAAACGTGGTTTGATTTGTTTTGACAGTTATTGAGGAGAAGTGGAAAGAGACTCAGATCTGTGATTTGTTACCATTAGTAAAAGAAATATGTTTAGTAGTAAATGTAATTGTACAAGAGAAATATCAAGGGGGTTGGAGCAGTGCGGGAAGCCTTGTTTGGGGGGGAGAGGGAGAAAGAAAAATGGATATGTATTGGTTTGTTTAAATTGTATGAACATGTGATATATCCAATAATAAATTGTATTTTAAAAAAAAAATATTGTCCACTCCCTTAGCCCCCTCCCCCTGAACCCAGCTCCAATCAGCATGTTTTTGGGGATGGACCAGCAAGAAGTGTGCCAGGGGCCAGCCTAACCCACCCCCCAAGACCCCCTATAAAAGAGGGCAACCAGCCATGTGCTCTCTCTCTCTCCTGACCTATATACCCATGACTCTTGGTTTAGCGCTACCAGAGTCTCCACATGTCTCTGCTGGTTTCAGGACACGACCCTATCCCCCATAGTCTCCCTTATTTTTTCCTAAGGATTGCTTCAGCCCACCGAGAACAGGTAAAATATTACCCCTCAATGATCATCCTGCTAATGCAAATGTGCTATCCATTTCTCTCTAATTTTCCTAGAACTGTGCAATTGTGAGTTTGTTTGTATTGTTGTATGCTTGTGATACAATTCCTAGTAAAAGAAACCATTTTATACTGGAGTCAGTCTTTGAGTCTATTTCTGGTGCATCTGGAAGAAGTGGGACCCCTGTATACATAGGTGCTTGCTCCCTTATTTGCCTACTGCCTTGCTTAATATCATAATCCCCAAAGTCATTAATAATTCAAGGCAATTTGGCTAACACTTCATCTAAAGAAAACAGCAAAAAGGGGGAAGAGGAGGAGGAGATTGGATTTATACCCCACCCTTCACTCTGAGCAGCTTACAATCTCCTTCCCTTCCTCTCCCCACAACAGACATCCTGTGATATAGGTGGGGTTGAGAGAGCTCTGACAGAAATGGCTCTTGAGAGAACTGCTCTGAGAGAACTGTGAATGAAGCAAGTATTTGCATATAGTACCTCAGCATGAGGCTGGATGCATGTGGGAAAGAGGAGAATCAAACCCGGTTCTCCAGATCAGAGTCCGCCACTCTAAGCCACTACACCACACTGACCCTTTAAAGAGAACTAAAAGCTAGCTCTAAAGAAATCTAGGATGTGAAAGCTGAAATTAATCTTTTAAAATAAGCCATTCAGAATACCAGCCAAAGTAGACAATATAGGAGCATAGACAATTCTATGGAAGAGGTTGCCGGACCGGTCAATGGTCTGGGAAAGGGGGTGCTTGTAATCATTGTTTCCTAGGTGGAAGCAAGCAGCACTAGCTGTCGGAGTTCCATACAGCAAGGAGATTGCAAGTAAAGGGTCAGGTGGGAAAAGACAGACGATCACTCCAGAAGAACCAGGAGCAGCTAACTGATCAGCACGGTCCCACAGCCAAATTCAACACATACTGAAAACACCTAATCAGAGCAGAGATGAACCAACCAATACAGGGCTGAATGACAAAGGGACTACTTATGCCTGTCATCTCACTCCTAAGAAAAAGACCAGAATAGTAAACTTGGTGGGAAAGAAATGTAGTATCTGGTGCTTCTTAAATCAAGTCAAAATGTCAGCTTTGTGAGATGCAGGTGCGCAGGTATGCATGGTGTCTAGTCAGTGGGTGGAAAAACAATCTCCCAGGAGTACCCCTGAGGAATCTGGAAGATCTGTTACAGATACATGATAAACTTGAATTGAAAGTAGTAAATTAGACACCAGTATCTTATAATTAAAGGATGGATGAAGGTCTATTTTCAGTTATGAGGTTCTGACTATTCCTATTTTTGTTCTCACACACAAAATGGAAAATGTGATAATTAGTTACTATTAAGGAAATAGTCAATTCCCATTGTAGTGGTTCAGCCACTGTATCATCTGAACCCACCTTATTAAGAGAATGAAAATCACATTACCATATATTGATAAAGAGAAGATAGAGACCCTAGTGAACATCATCAAAGACACCAATCCTGGTCAGGTATGTGAACTTGAGGGTGGAAAAAGGAATGCTCTGGTTCCAAGGAGAAAGATTATCAATGTGAGGTGTTGGGCCCACCAAGGGATGTCTGACAACTATATTTAAACTACACTCAGCTGCTTCATGGCCAGAAGACCTTTATATTGAAGAAATTCTGATCCGACTACCAAGAGGATCAACCTATCCAGTAAATATCTCAGTCGTGTTAAGGGGCAAGACAGTGTTGGGGAAACCTTCATTATATCAGGTCAGAACCCCTTGTGGATATTCAAAAATTAAAACTGTTTCAAATAGTTTCCAGTTCAAAACTTAACAATGACTTGCTTGAAGAACCCTGTCAATAGAATGGAGAAGATAAGCAATACAGATACCTCAAATGAAGGTCTTGGTGCAGTGCTCTATCAATGGTAGGAAGGTCAGCTTTGAGTTACTGTAGATGGTTCAAGGAAACTGCATGCAGGGAAACTGGATTTCTTGGCTTTGAAGTGGGCAGTTGTAGGACCAGTTATAAGACTACCTCTATTATGTGCCCTCATTCACTGTGTACAGTGATAATCTGTTAACATGTCTTTACAGCTGCAAGACTTAATACTATAACACACCACTGGGTAGGGGAATTAGCTGGTGTCAGTTTCAGTATTTTGGATGCTGATGCATTATCCAGGATACCACTTGACACAGACTAGGATATAACCCAGTGTACCCGAGGAACAACTATGGATGTAATTGATGCCATTTTACAATCTGTAGATGAACAGAAAGAGGGTTATGTCTCCTGAATAACAGCTGTTACTTTCAACCTACTAGTTGCAGAAGATTTTGTGAAAGGCCTTGTCTCCACACTACAGGCTATCTCAAAGGTTGGCAGCCCCGCAAGAAGCTGTTCAGATCCCCAAAATTCTACAATATAAAGCTTTGGATCATAATCCCCTTAACTATATGTGTAATGAAGAATGTTCTATTCAGCTGCGAGAATGGAACAGATTCTACGTACACAACAAGGGCATGTTTTATCCAAAAAAGAGTCAAGAAATCAACTAGTTTTAGCTGCCACTGGTATATCGTGAACTACACAAGGAATGGGACACCCAGGTGGAGAAAGGGTCTTCAGTTTAGCAAGGGAATTTATGTTTTGGACTCTCATGAAAAGAGATACTGAACATTGTATCATACTGATTTGCAGCTGTGTGTCAAACAAAAGAAGCCATGCCAGTTGGACAGAGCTCCACTTAACAACATAATCACTACAGAACCTCTCAAACTTGTTTCTATTGATTTCTTGCATTTAGATAGGAGCAAGCAAGTATACGAATTTATCTTAGTCCTGGTTTATAATTTTTCAAGGTTTGTCCAGGCTTATCCAACATCCAGCCGTGACCTAGACAACCCAGGCTAGCCTGATTTTTTCAGGTCTCAGAAGCTAAGCAGGGTCCGTCCTGGCTAGTATTTGGATGGGAGACCTCCAAGGAATACCAGGGTTGTGACGTGAATGCACCTGCCAGTGAGGGGGAGCTCACCACCTCCCTAGGTAGTTCAACTACCCTATAGTTCTTACTGCTGAGGTTTGGGGTCAGGAACCTAAGCAGTGCAGTGCATGAAGAGGAACATTTTTAATCTCTCTTTTCAGAGGATTGGCTTTGGGCGGTGGAGTATGGTATATGAAAGGGAGTAGAAGAAAGAACACAAGCTTTACAACTTCCAAGATATTGTGTTAGGAGTTTCAGGACCAATTTTCTGGCTCCTATTTTCCTTTTAAAATTTCTCTTTAACAAATATAAATACCTTCAACATTGCACGCAGAGTTGTCAGGATGATCTCGGCAACCAGCGGAAGGGCAGGTACATGGTGGTGATGCATCACCAGTGGTAGCTCTAGAAATCACTGGAAACTCTATGGTTTTACTATAAAGTTTCTGATGGTTCCTAGAACTACCCCAATCACTTCCAGGTATTCCTCAAAAGTGTCATCAGTGGGCAATGCCAGTGAGTTTTTAAAATTTTTAATATTTCATTTATTTTCATTTTTAATTTCTCCCCCGCCACTGCTTAGAGTGGTGGTGGGGGGTCAGGAACTCAGGGTGGGAGATCCTGTGCCCTGACTGGGGGGCTGGGAACCTTATGGAGGACAAATCCTGAATAGCTGATGACACCCTCCCGGCAAGTATGCAGAAACCCCTCTGTAGGTATACCCCATGTCACTGCCCTCCTAATAGGCATGTGTGAAGGACAGGGTAGGTTCCACCTCTCCCTATAAGCAACCAATAAGACCTGATGGAATGTTGGAGAAAAACAGTTGGAAACAGCAGTGTAGGAGTAGAGTTTGGAGTTGAGCTGAGAGTGATAAGAATATGTCTCTGAGTGAAACTGTGGAGAAGAGCTGCTCAGAGTTGACTGAAAAGAATTTATTTGTAACAAAGGATCCCAATTGCTGGAATAAGGAAACAGTACAAAAATTCAGTTGGAAATAAAACGTCGTAACATCTACCTTACGTTTTTCAGAGTTATGATCAAACCATAAATAAAAGTTAACTTCATGTTTTGTTTAAACCTGTGGGCATACAATTTAATCTCTGTCTGTCTGTCTGTCTGTCTGTCTGTCTGTCTGTCTGTCTGTCTGTCTGTCTGTCTGAATAAATGGTGGCAGCATGTGAATGAAACAATGTATGAGCCCCCAACCCAATAACTCAGTTAAGTGTTTGAGGGAGGGCCAGTTATTAAAGGGGGCTGAGCTATACTGTCTGCTGATGTCTCTGTGATTGAGAGGACCTGAGATGTGAATTGTCATGGCTCTCTGGGTGGTGAATGTGATGTCCAGACCTATTTGTAACACCAGGCCACCAGTTCAAAGATTGATGACCTTCTCATATCATGCTTATAAACTGTTATTGCTAGTGCAGGCCTTTTGATGTGCTTTGTATAACACCACTTTTAAAAAAGATTTTAGTGGTTATGCTGTCCACATGAAATCCCCCCCCAATTGTGTTCCTGATAAGCACGTAGAATCTCTCCGTGATTTCAAAGTGCTGGCTTGCATGTCCACCCCCCGCCGCCTTCTTTCCTTTTTGATGAAGCAGCATGTGGGAACAAATCTATCACTGCCAAGGCCATTTTAATTGGATGAGGGTGGTCCTGGAGCCATGCTGTGATTCTGAATACCAGTGTTTTCCTTTAGAACTTTACATTGGCAGATCTAGAGATGGTGGAGACCCTTAGTACATGTAAAACATCCCTTGTGGCTTCCACACAGAAGAGTATACTATGCATAGTTATTCCACCTAAGGGGGTGGAATAAACTTTTGTACCTCATGTGGTTTTAATTTCGGCAAGTGTTTGCACAGCAGAACATGAAGCCTTGTCGTGGTGAGTTGGCTAGCAATGCCCTTTTAATGGCCAAACATTACCCTTTCAAGACCTTGCTTTGTAATAATAAGGACACAGCATGGAGCTGATGCAAAACGCTATTATGAAGTTTGGACACATCAAACATGTCAATGTTTCTTGCACTGCAGCCAAGAGGAAACTTAAATTTTTGCCCCTTAGCTAGGATCCACACTGAAATCGAGAACGATTTAGCTTGGAAAAGGCCAAACAGTTGTCTTAGATATACCCATGCAAAACCTCAATGTCATTAAAGAAGATTCTGTTTTGCAAGAATGGGTGAGCAGCAAGTCAGAAAGTCACCAGTTCTTATTAAGGACTCCTTGACGGTGCAATCCTAAATAAATGACACCCTTCAGAGTCGATTGAAGTAAATAGGAAAGGAGTTTGTAAGCCGCTCTGAGACGCCTTTGGGCAGTGAAGGGCGGGGTATAAATCCAATCTCTTCTTCTCTTCTCTTCTCTTCTCTTCTCTTCTCTTCTCTTCTCTTCTCTTCTCTTCTCTTCTCTTCTCTTCTCTCTCTCTCTCTAAAGAAAGCTGAATCACTTATTATGAGCTGCTGATTTAAGTCTCGTACTTTTCCTTTGCATCTGATCACCCTTTGGAGGGCCTAGTTCATCTTCTCACTCTGGTAATCCATTCTTCATTGCTACTCTTGATATGTATCAATCTGTTCTCCTGACTGGTTGCCATAGCTGCCCAGACCTGACCATGCACCACTGCATTCCTAGGCCTATGGGCACCTTTTTTTTTTTTGGCCAGGCACAACTAAAATTCTCTTAAGTTATTAAAAAGATAGAACTGATAGTGTCAGGTAAAGAGCAAAACGGTATGAAGCAGACTGTCTTCCAGTACACTATTATTGCAAGCGGCAGTAGAAACCTAATGACATCTTCATTTGGAAACCAGTTTTGAGTACCAGATGCACGCTCTGAGAGTCAATATCTCCTGGCGATCCCTGGCCCAAAGCATGTCTGCCTAGCCTCAACCAGGGCCAGGGCTTTTTCTGCCCTGGTCCCCACCTGCTGGGAACATGCTCCCTACTGAGATCAGGGTCCTGTGAGATCTTATTCAATTCTTCAGGGCCTGCAAGACGGAGCTGTTCTTCCAGGCCTTTGGCTGAGGCAGTGGGCGTCCATCCATGCCCTCCCCTTCAGAGGTTGTTGTTTCCCAACCACTGGTAACTGGCCATATCTACCTAACACCAATGGGACAGAATCTCCATACAGCAAGCTATGATTCTTGATTTTATGTGTTTACAATGCATTTTAACATTTTATTGTATTTATTGAAATGTTGTAACCCACCCTGGACCCATTTATGGGATGGGCGGGATATAAAGGCAAAAAATAAATAAATAAATAAAATATGAATATACATTTTATTGCACCAATACTTCTGGTCATATTTACTGTTTGTTTGATGCTGTTGCAATATACTTTGCACATCTGGGAAGGGTGTGACCTTTTGGTGGCCAGAGCAGAAACTGTTCATCTGTTTGTTCCATCATATAGTTTACCCATTCTGCATTGATATTATCTATATATATTTTTTCTTCTTAGTGTGGTAGAGACTATTATACAGTTAATTTAAAAAATAAAGCCTGGAGAAGAAGATGAAGAAGAGTAGGTTTTTATACCCTGCTTTCCCCTTCCTTAAGGAATCTCAAAGCGGCTTACTATCACATTCCCTTCCTCTCCCCACAACAAGCACCTGGAGGGTTGCCAGTTCTAGGTTGGGAAATGCCTGGAGATTTTGGGGGTGGAGCCTGGGAAGAGCAGGGTTTGGGGTGGGGAGGGACCTCAGCGGGATACAATGCCATCCATCCCACCTTCCAAAGTAGTCGTCTTCTCAGCAGAACTGATCTTGGTCATCTAGAGATCAGTAGTAGCAATGGGAGATCTCCAGGGCCACCTGGAGGTTGGCAACCCTACTTGTAAGGGAGGTGGGGCTGAGAGAACTGTGACTGGCCCCAGGTCACCCAGCAGGCTTTATGCGGAGGAGGAGTGGGGAACCAAACCTGGTTCTCCCAATTAGAGTCTGCTGCTCTTAACCATTACACGACCACGGTGGCTCTCACGGAGGCAAGACCATCTTCCTCCTCCTAGTGGAGTCTGGGAGGAAAAACCATGAGCCGCTGTTGTAAGATTGGTGCTGGAATTGATACAGGAGGACCAAGCTGCATAACACATAAATAAACCCATTGAGTGCCTTCATAAGAGGCTTGGATCACTTATTTGGGGAACCTGATAGATCTGTCTAAACTCCCGTTATTATACTTAGGAAGAACTTCTTTGCCCAAAATGCTTCATTAATCAGTTTTTAATATGCTGTTTCCCATATCAAGGGGTGTATGCCCTTTGCAACTTACTCCTGGGTGGTTCAGCTGCCCCTCCTTCCGCAGCATAAGAGGCTGTTAAAAATGAAAGAAATGGCTATGCAGAAGTCTTCTATCTCGTGCCATTGTCTTCCAGTCTCCCGAATCCTGCATGAATTGGATTGATTTTTGTGAGCTTCACAATACCATTGGTCATCACCTCAGCTGCACCGGGTGTCAGCAGGTTACAAGGCCACTCTTCTGCTCTGTGTGGGTAAAATGTGCGTGTTTTCACTTCATGATTCAAACCTTTGACATTCTATATGTAGTTAAATACTTAGAATTACTTAACCAGATGCAGCATTTTTCAATGTGGCTTTGTCCTGCAGAAAATGAAATACTTACTTCCAGTGGAGGAGCTAGAGGCAGTCTTCTAATTTCACATTTATGTCGGCACTGGAAGTTGGCAGGTGCATGACCATAGGGCTGCCAACCTCCAGGTGGAGCCTGGAGTCCCCCCAGAATTACAACTGGTTTCCAGACTACGGTGGTCAGATTTGTGGGCTGATGGCTACATACACACCACAAGGGAATGAACAGCCAAAATTATATATTATTTACAACAGTACATTTTTATGTGGGAGCATGGAAATCATGGGACAAGATCCAGATTCCTAATAAGGGCGCCATTTGGCCACACAGTATCCAATGTGCAAGAATAATACAACATCTTGATTTCCGCTCACCACTCTGGTGGGCTAGAGAAAGACTATGACCTAACTTGCCACACAGACAATCTGAGTTGAGGATTACCACCAGGAAAAGGCAAAGGAGCATAACTGGCACTTGCTGACTTCTCCCTTCTTTTCAGTGAACATATTCAATGTGTGTTTCAGGGCTGGCATCAGCATACCATGAAGGGGGACAACTACCAGGGCCCGGGGCGTCTGGCAGGGCCCACTGCCACCTCCACACCTTCCCTGCTGCCAGCTCACCCTTCCCCTACCGGCTTGTTTGCAAGCAGTTTGGTGTAGCGGTTAAGTGCAGGGAGTCTAATCTGGGAGAACCAGGTTTGATTCCCCACTCCTCCACTTGCAGCTGCTGGTTGACCTTGGGCAAGCCATAGTTCTGGCACAGCTGCTCTTGAAAAAGAGCAGTTTCTGTCAGAGCTCTCTCAGCCCCACTTACCTCACAGGGTATCTGTTGTGGGGAGGGGAAGGGAAAGAAGTTTATAAGCTGCTCTGAGACTCTTTTGGGTAGTGAAGGGTGGAGGTATAAATCCAATCTCCTCCTCCTCTTCCTCTTCTTCTTCTTTGCTCCCAGATGTACACTCTGCCCAGCACTGTCAGGTGACGGGCATGTGGGTGGTGTAAGCATCTATGGGCGCAGGTGGTGAGGGGACTCACAAGGGGATGAGGAAAGGTTGCACAGGTATGTGGGTTAACAGGAGGG
>JAPDNY010000009.1:21720720-21737049 GCA_029375565.1 Gekko gecko | reverse complement strand
TAGCTGAGCTCCCTTTTACTTGGCTACCACCAATGAAAGACAACTTTGGCGCGTGGGGAGGGCTTGGCTGAAGCATATCAGAACAAGCCTAGAGGCAGAAATGCTATAGTAACACCTGATCCTTGGTTTGAGAAATCCACCCCACTTTGCTTGCTCTGCCTGCTGGTCAGGGAATAGGCTTGCCAGATCCAGGCTGGGAAACTCCTGGAGATTTGGGGATGGAGCCTGAGGAGGACAGGGACCTCAGTGGGGTACGATGCCACAAAGCCCACCCTCCAAAGCCTCCATTCTCTCCAGGGGGAATTGATCTCCATAGTCTGGAGATGAGGACTAATTCCATGGGATCCCCAGGTTCCACCTGGAGGCTGGCTTCCCTATCAAGGAGAGCCCTGCCCCCAGGAGCAAAAAGGTGGGGCCAGGTGAGCAAGCAGCAAGAATAGGTGGCGCATGCTGTCAACAGGGCTGTGCAAGGTCAGCAGTGCACACTATTAATGTTACTCCTGTGCTCTGGGAGAAGAGAGGGATAGTTTTGGGGGTGGGGGATGGGGGTGGGAATGCCTCTGGCTGCCTCATACCCAACTCAATAAGCAAAGCATAGTTGCTAATCAAGCCATCCAATCTTTCTCTATCAACTATTTCCTACCTGTGTGGCATTAAAGGCAGAAAAACCTCAATATTTAGGGCTGCCAACTCTGGGTTGGGAAATACCTGGAGATTTTGAGGGTGGCTCCTGGAGAAGGTGGGGTTTGGGGAGAGGAAGGACCTCAGCAGGGTATAATGCCATAGATGCCACCAGGGCTCTTTTTGTAGGAGGAATTCCTTGCATATTAGCCACACACCCCCAATGTAGTTATCCTCCAAGAGCTTACAGAGCAATTCTTACATGGGCTGCTGTAAGCTCTTGGAGGACTGGCTACATTAGGGATGTGTTGCCTAATATGCAAAGGAGTTCCTGCTACACAAAAGAGCCCTGGATGCCACCCTCCAAAACAAGCCATTTTCTCCAGTGGATCTGATCCTGGTCACCTGGAGATCAATTCTAACAGCAGAAGATCTCTGGGTACCACCTGACAACCCTAACAATATTTCACTGTTCCTTCTGGGTATTAGCAGAGGGGCTTTCAGTGGGGGGCCAGGAGACGATTATGGGAAGAGGACTGCCAGCTCTTTGATGCCGGCTGAGCTTTTGAACTCCCTTCTCTTTGTAGGTACTTAGAGCTTGGGGGTGGCCAAGGCACCGGCCCTTGAGTAAGAGTCAAAGGGCTCTCAGCTCTCAGCCAGTGGCTTAGAGATTATGTCCTTTCCGCACTTGGATCTCCGTCCCTGGTTTTATCAGAGTTCAATACCTTGCATTTATCCCTGGTTATGACAGCATCCGTTCATCCCAGGAAAAGGGTGGGGTGAAACCGGAGTGACCTCAATGCAATGTGGAAACGAATAAAATACCCCGAGATAATTGCAGGGGTGAACTCATGTGTAGTGTAGAATGTAAGTTTGGAGACAGGGCTGAACCAGGATTTAAGGTCTAGTGCGGAAAGGATGTGGCCCGGATGGTGGATGCCAATCCAGCCCAGGGTGTTTTGTGTACCTTTGGGGTCCCTCTGCCTTGCTTATTTGTTTACACTGCATTTGATTTGATTTGCCCTCATACTCCCACATACATGTTGCCAGCAGTGTTCCCTCTAAACTGAGTTAGTGTGAGCTAGCTCACAATTTTTTAGCCTCCGGCTCACACATTTTTGTCTTCGCTCAGAAAGGATGGTTCCAGAGCAAACTAATTTATGCAGCAGCCAAATCGCTCACTCACAACTTTGATTCCATTAGCTCACAAAGTAGAATTTTTGCTCACAAGACTCCACAGCTTAGAGGGAACATTGGTTGCTGGACAAGCCGGCCATTTGTGACAGGGAAAGGACTCTGTGGACTAGACTTTTTTTCTCTTCTTTTGAGTGCAGCTGGAATGGGAACGGGATCTACCTGAATGAATGAAAGTTTACTTTCTTTGCAATATATTTCTTGGGAGATAGATTTCCTGGTCTCAGTATCATGTTTCTGTGACTGGGAAAAATTCTGCCATATTAACCAAATATCCCAATTGGGGGGGGGGATAATGAAAATCTAGCTATTTACTACCCTGGGAATGGCTCATTTTTAGTTTGACAATTATCCTGCTTGGATACTGGTTTTTTTGGTTTTTTTTAAAGAATCTTTAGCTGTACATTTGCTATTTTGTGTGTTCCAAGAGGAGCCCCTTTCAACGTGAAGGAATTTTTTTGTTCTTTTCAAAAAGTGGCACATCACAGCAGGTTACATGCTGGATCGCATCAAAATGCCAACATAAAATAATGAGTCACAATTAAAGAGACGTAAGTTGGGGGGCGTCTGCCTCTTTTTTTTTTTTTTTTTTGATGGGCAGCTTTGGAAAGCAATTTAGAGAACGGCATACATTGTACGAATAGGTCATTTCAATTAGCTGCGATTCCTGTCAATCTGGAAATATTTCATAACCTCTCTGTTTCAGAAGCCATTAGCTGGCTCCACACTGTGCGCATTGATTTCATTTTATTGGAGTGTTTCACTTTCTTTTTTATAGCTGCCTCATATTAGGAGTTATATGAGTTTGGGGGGTTGTACAGCGCAGATTGATTTAAAATCATTTGCCCATTTCTTAACTTTTAGGAGCTCTTCAATCTTTCAAATTGAAATTTCTAATCCTCCTGGAGATTGTAAGAAGGGTTTTAGTATCTTTCCCTCAGAATACAAGGTCAGTAGCTTAAGTGCGTATTATTCTCAATTCCTTTTTAAAAAATATTTTCTGAAGTATGAAATATGCAGAAATTCCAAACTATTAATAAGCCACCAGTCCCTCCTCAGTCCTGTCTTATCTCTGGGATGATGATGGAGGAGTCAGCTGGTACTTCTTGAGAGTAAGCCAAAGCAAGTCTTCTCAGAACTAAGTGTCATGTTATTCAGTGGGGCATGCTCCCAGGAAAGTATCCTTAGGATTTCATGGCTTAGGTGACTGCTTGTGTGAACGTGACCCAGTAGCCATGAGTTACTGATCCCCAGTGATAGCTTGCTCATCCTGGAGGGTGTGAGGCACTTATTCCCCGTTCTGGAGCCAGTTTGGTGTCATGGTTAGGAGCGCAGAGTCTAATCTGGGAGAACTGGGTTTGATTCCCCACTCCTCCACATGCAGCTGCTGGTTTGACCTTGGGTCAGTCACAAGTTCTCTCAGAGCTGTTCTCACACAAGCAGTTTCTCTCAGAGCTCTCTCAGCTCCCGCCTACCTCACAGGGTGTCTGTTGTGGGGAGGGGAAAGGACAGGAGATTGTAAGCTGCTCTGAGACTCCGAGTGAAGGGCGGGGTATAAATCCAATCTCTTCTTCTTCTTTAGCATTGCCAACTTCCAGGTGGTGACTGGAGATCACCTAGGATTACACCTGGTATCCAGGTAACAGGCAACATTCCCTTGAACCCATCAAAACTTATTAAGAAGGAAATATGCACAAATTTGGGTTTAAAGCCAAAAAGTTTCACTGAAGAGATGAGTTTGGAGGAGGAATTTGACGGAAGGAAGAGTAGCGGGACCACGTAGGTGTGCTGCTCGGGAGTTCCGTGCATAAATCTGTAGTTTCCCCCATTAGCTCTGGAGTTAACAGTTCACATCGAGAAGCACTTGGGACTCCAATTTATATTATCAAGTCTCATCAGGATTAAAAGACTGGAGAGGCAGGGGGAAAAACCCAGAGAAGTACAGTTCTTTGGGTAATAAATTATTCATGGCTTCTAACTATCGGAGATAATTAAAATTACCTGCTTTCAGCAGATATGCCATTAACGACAATTTCCTCCTTTTAAAAATAGGCCCATTTCATGCTATCACATTCAAACAGCTGGATCCGCCATGTACATGCGCACAGCCAGATGTTGGCACAGACCTGTCGCACGCATTCTCTGAGCTGCATTTGTTCCTTAAAGACGTGCAGGCACATTTGTGAGCCAATCGTGCATCTATTAGTAATAATAATAAGCAAATGGCACTTTCCCAAGTTGCAACAAGCTACCAGCTTTATACACGAGCTGGAGAAATGTGCCACACAGGTGTCTTGGGCAGCGAGGACTGAGATCTTGGGCAATATCTAAGAGTACCACCTGAAACAGAGTTACATCTTCCACTCAGGATGGTGCGTTAAGGCCCTTATGGTAAGCATCCACTGATATTCATATCACATCTACCCATAAAGAACTGTGCTGGTTACCAGTCTCTTTCTGGGCACCATCCCAAATGTTACTATTGATCTTGAAAGACCTTAATGGATTTGGCCTTGGATATCTGAAGGAATTCCTCATCCTGTATAATCTTCCAGAGATATTATCAGAGGCGTTCCTACCGAGGATTCTTTGCTCTCCTTAAATGGTGGCTTCCCCAAGCCTTCAGAGAGAATTAGTGCAGCATGCTTTGGAACTGATATTTCTTTCCTTGTGTGCTACCAAAGTATAACAATCTCACCGCTATTGCCCATGACTCCCCTCCACTTCAACCACTTGGGGCCTCACATATATGCAGCCTGGGAGCTATTATTGCACCAAAGAGGGCTGGAGCAAGCAGCAACAGCAGCAGCTAGGAAGTGGAACATCCGAAGCAGGCAGGGACAGCAGCACCAGAAACTTAAGATCATAAGAACATAAGAGAACCCAGTGTTGGATCAGGCCAATGGCCCATCCAGTCCAACACTCTGTGTCACACAGTGGCCAAAAATACCAGGGGCCATCAGGAGGTCCAGTGGTGGGGCCAGGACACTAGAAGACCTCCCACTGTGCCACCCTCCAAGTACCAAGAATACAGAGCCTCACTCTGCCCCAGAGTCCCTATCTATACCTTGTGACTGATAGCCATTGATGGACCTTTGGTCCTTGGGAAGACCATTCTTTTGGCCCAGACCCATAGCTAGATGACCTTCGTGGGGGGTGGCCCCACTGGGGAGGCGTGACATCACTTCTGACATCACAAGAGTCATAAAATAAAAACAGAAGAGCTGGCTCCCTGCTGTGGATCAAGCACTTCCAGCTTCCTTCACTTCCTATGGCCAAGTTCAAGGGCGCAGCCTCTCCAGCAGGGATGTCTGCCCACACTCCCCTCCCCTCCTCTCCCTTCCCCTCCTCCTTCCCACCCTCCCATTTTTCCCTTCTGTCCCCTCCCCCAACTCTGGAACATAATGAAGAGCTTTTGTG
Organism: Gekko gecko; assembly: GCA_029375565.1. Classification (NCBI taxonomy): domain Eukaryota; kingdom Metazoa; phylum Chordata; class Lepidosauria; order Squamata; family Gekkonidae; genus Gekko; species Gekko gecko. Next base: position 21,731,814 of record JAPDNY010000009.1, on the reverse strand, counting down.
TGGCCTTGAAAAATACCGAACCAGTCTTCTAATAAACAGCCACCTTCTCCCCCCATTACCTCTCCAGGCGATGGTGGATAAAATAGCCACCGGTGGGTCAGGTGCAGCTGGGACACTGCTCTGAGCGAGGGGGAGGTGGAGAAGCCCCCCGCTTTCTCCCTTCTCCGGCCTCACCTGCCTGCGTCCCCTCTCAGGCTGGTCCTTTCACCTTGCCCTGACCAGGCCGCGGGGCTGAGCTTGGCTTGTAGCAGCTCTCTGTCTCCCCAGGGGTTGTGTACGTGTGTCCTTTACCTATGCTGGGATTAGTGTGCTGGCCTCCACGGCTCTGACTTTTGGGTTCAGTCCTGGCTGCCCCCCCGCCCCCAGCCCCATTAGCTCCTTACCCTCCCTCAGAAGCCCCCTAGAGACAGTTCACCTGCCTTGCACTCTGTCTGTCTGTCTCTCTCTCTCTCACACACCCTCTCACTCCCAGCCTCGCCTCCCTACTGGGGGCATTGCAGATTCGGGAGGGGGCACAGCCCCCCACTGTTCCTTCCTAGCTAAGGCCATATGTTGCAACTACAACAGCAGGTGGAGCTCACAAATGGCCTTTAAATATGAAGTTGGCAATCTCTGAAAACAGCTAGGTGGCATTGCCATCAAAGAATAGTGGGGGAGGAGTGCAGCCAAAGAAGAAGGAAAAATGAGAAGGACGGAGCTGGCTGCTGGGCAAGAAGAAGATGTGCATGACTCTTTCCAGGTGGGCCTCCTGTTGGAGGGAGCGACTCAGCATGCCTGGACACGGGGGTGTGTGTGTGCTCTATCACTCTGAGTGTTCATAAGTGTTCTCTCCTTGAATGGGATGCCTCTCTTTGTCTTAACCTGGGAGCTGCCCTCTGACCCCTCCCTCTCTCTTCCTTTGTCCTCCCACTTACTGCACATGGCCTTCCATGGAGGCACCTATCTCTGGAGGTCTCTCCAGTAAAGACAACGCCCTCATACTCCCACACACAGGATGCCGGATTAGCTGGCCTTTACTCTTTACATTGGGTTTCTTTCTCTCCTTTTGACTGCAACATGAGTGTAAACTGGATCTACCTGAATAAATGTAAGTTTACCTTTTTTGGCATGCTTCTTGGGAGATTTATTTTTTGCCCTCCATATCATGCTTCTGTGACTGGGCAAAACTCTGCAATGTGAGCCAGATATCCCAATAGCTACAGTGTCAGACTTGCTCACCACAGACTGCCGGTTGGCTGGCTGACTTGCTATGCCCCACCTCCTCCACCTCAGACATTCAGCATGAGTTTGGCCGGGCACCAGGCAAAGAGTAGAAGAAGAAGAAGAGATTGGACTTACACCCGCCCTTCACTACCCAAAGGAGTGTCAGGCCCCATTCACATGGAGCATTTGCCCTGTGGAAGGTACGATAGTTGGGCAGGTTTTCCGTGCGCAATCACACCAGAACATCTGGGAGGCATAGCGCACCTGTGGCCAACCCATGGCGTGCCGCCGAAGATGCGCATTTAAAAGGTACCTGAAACAACCTACTGGCAAATGGTTTGCCACAGGCTGCATATGGACTCCTGCGGTGTGATCGTGCCAGCGTGTGGCTATTCCCCCGGGTCGTCCTCTTTGCTGCACGTGCCCGATGGATGAAACCACAGTGTGCCGCCCTCATGTCTGATCCCATTCTGGTGAGTCTAATTGCGCTGACACAAAGAGCCACGCCTCCCCCGCCACATTATCTGGCCTATGTGACCGGGGCCTCAGAGTGGTTTAAAAACTCCTTTCCCTTCCTCCTTCCACAACAGGTGGGGCTGAGAGAGCTCTGACAGAAACTGCTCTTTTTCAAGAACAGCTGTGCCAGAACTAGGGCTTGCCCAAGGTCATCCAGCAGGTGCAAGTGGAGAGGTGGGGAATCAAACCTGGTTCTCTCAGATTAGAGTCTGTGCACTTAACCACTACACCACAGCTGCTATGGTAGAATGGCCTGCTCTGGCCTGCAGACCCTATTTCGCCCTGCCCTCCAAGGTTTTTCGAACACCTGGAGAGGCTTTTCTTTCTCTCTTGGGTAGCCCCACACCACCACCTGACCTTTATAAGGAATCACCCACTGGGAGGATCAGAAAGTTTCTTCCTCAAGCCTCTCTAATATTTCAGTTCCTCTAAATTCCCTAGAAGATCAGATTCTGAAGCTGAAGCTCAAATACTTTGGCCACCAAATGAGAAGGGAGCATTCCCTGGAGAAGCTCCTGATGTTGGGAGAGATTGAAGGTAACAGAAGAAGGCGATGGCAAAGGATGGGATGGTTAGAGAGTGTTACCGATGCAGCAAACATGGAATCGAGCAAACTCCAGAGGTTGGCGGAAGACAGGAGGGCCTGGCATGATGTGGTCCATGAGGTTGCAAAGAGTCGGACTCGACTGTGCGACTGAACAGCAACAAGAAGATATTTCCTGCTTGAAGGTGTGTGTGGGGGTGGACTGGACCCACCTAGTTGTCTCGAGCTAGACCTATTAGCATCTGTATGAACGTGTCCTGAGGTATGTCTGGAAAGCGACTGAACTGATTCCCCCCCACACACACACCTGGCTGTTCTCTGCCTGCGGCGGGGGAGTTTAAAACTCAGAGTGGAGGTTTTGCTGATTTCAAACCTCCAAAGAAAAAAATGCATTTCTTCACAGCTGTCATAAGCCTACAAGATCCCGTGACCCACTTAGCAAGTGGGTCACAATCCACAGGTTGGGAAACATGGATGTATGTTCACAAACTCCTTGGGAAAAGGGTATGTTATTGTAGCTAACAAGGTTCGTGATCCAGTTACAATCTAGCACTTTTAATATCAATTGATTCCAACAGGAGAGAGTTATGGTTTTCTACAATCGATTCTCAATTGAGCTAATTGAACAACATCTCCCTTGCTTTATTTGAGGTATAAGCTTTCGTGTGCAGGCACACTTTTTCATATACATTGAAATGGAAGTTACCAATCCGTACAGATCGGTAGAAGGTGAGCAGCGTTCCGTGTGCCTTGGTGTTTAATCATGCCGGCCACATGACCACGGAAATGTCTTTGGACAGCGCTGGCTCTTCGGCTTGGAAACGGAGATGAGCACCGCAACCCTAGAGTCGGATTCGACTGGCTTTCGAGCAAGGGAACCTTTACCTTTACCTTTAATAAACAGTGTTTTAACAGTAGCAAGAAGTTTGTGGGAAATTGCTCATTTTTTATGATGTGGATAGAGATGAAAACAGGAAGCAGAGAGGAAGCCCCTGGAACAGATAGAGATACTCTTCCAGATGCGTCCTAGAGCATCGCTCTGCAACACATCCAAAGACACAAGTAGATCTTTATTGGTGCAGCAGACAAACTGGCCATGTTTGAAGCAGTCTTTCTTCCTGTTCTTCCAGCTGCTAAGGGATTTCTGTACATGACCTCCTAAATCAGTTAGTAGCTGAACACAAAGCATGAATGAAGCGTCTAACTATTAAAGATGGCTCTCCAGGTGAGTTCAATAGCAGTGCCTGTTACAAGCCCAATGACATGGCTCAGCTGGTGTAGTAGGTATGCTATAGATAGGGTGAGGCTTGACGGAGACGACCCCTTCCCATTATTTCAGCTGACCGACATGTGATGTAATTGAATAACAACCATCAGGAAATGTTGCACCTTATTCATTCGTTCCATCGTGAATACTGCAATCCCTCCTCCCCCGTGGATTTGGAGATTGATCCATTCAATTCCCCTTCTTACTCTTGCCTCCTTTCCCACACAGCTTTTGTCCATGCAGGTCTGGTGATCCCCAGCATAGGAATTTTGGTGGGCAAAGGAGACCCTTTCCTTCCCTTTTCACCAGCAGAAATGTACACAATAAACATAAATGAATGAAAAGCTGCTTATAGATTTTCTGCACACCTATTTACCAAGTGTTAATGTAGCTAAGATCTACATCAAAACTTACAAAGAGGGGGTTCCAACAGTCACTGACTGTTACAGAGGATGTTTGAGAACTGAGCTCTGCCACCCCAACCCCCAATTCATCTTAGAAATACATCTATAAGAGTCAAATCTACATTCTCTGGTGTGGGTAAGACGGGAGTAATCAAATATAAGCCTTCTCAGTCTGATTCTAAATTGATCAAAGTGCTACTTGCTTCAGCTAAACAGAAAAAAGGTGGGAGAGTTGCCCCTTACAAATAAACCCAAAATGACTGCCAGTCTGTCAGAAGAGTCACCAGTCACTATGAATGCCGTAACCCACTCCCTTACCACTCAAACATCAGAAATACTAGAAAGTATATCTGAATTTCCCCGCCCCCTGGATGATAGACTTAATGAGATCCAACTAGCCATACAGCAAGTTGATAAAATGGAGGAAGGGCTATGGAACTAGGCAACCCAAATGAAATCTGCACACTGCAAGAGAGTGAGACTCAAATGGGGGAGCAGATCTTAAACCTTGAGATGGTGGCCCATCAATTGAATCTTAAACTTAGAGGCATTAAAGAGGAAGCTGAGGGATCTACCTTGTTGTCTTCATATATATCTGGCTGGTTAGTGTCTGTGATTACTCTGGAGGAGTGGGTGGCACCAGTGACGGCTAATGCCTATCGGAGAGGTCCCATTAGAAAACCTCTGCCTTGAATCCAAGAGACATCATAATCATGTTCATAGAGCATCATACTTGTAAATGAATATTAGAAGAGGCTTGGACTTGTGGTTTCTACCTCATCAAAGGGACTAGATTTCAGTATCCCCTGATCTTTCCCAAGAAGCCTGGCATTCATAAAGAACTAAAATCAACAATGAGAAGCAATTGCTGCTGGCATAAAATACAAGTGGATGGCTCTGTGTAAAATCTAGTGTCACATAACAAAAAATCTCTGTATTCTTCAGATGGTACCAGTGGTATTGCCTTGCTCCGCACTTTAAATATCCATCAAATTGAAGATCAACCCATGGAGGATCAACAGAGATGTACCCAGAAAAGAAAACCTGCTTCACCCCCCCAATGGAATAAGATCCCTATATGTACAATTTCATGAAAAGCTATCATCTGGAGGCTAAACTCTGTATATCTGTTCTAATTTACCAGTGTCTGCATTGGCTTTGTGTAACTTCAAAACAGTGTTATTATTTATCTCTGAGAGGAGGGGGTGGGGGTTGTCTAGTTTGCTCTAGCTTTTAGATAGTGTTTCAGGGTTCCCTGTTCCTAAACTGTGGTCGAATAATTGTGGGGTAGACTGTGTGTTCATATTAAATGAATGAAAACATTCCAGATATGATTGATTCTTCAACAAATCACTTTTATTTAATGAATTATTATACAAAGATATAGAAACTCAAATCTCAAACTATTTAAAGACAAACAACACGGAGGATTCTTCCCCAGACTATGTTTGGGATGCTTTAAAGGGATGTTTTGAGAGGATTCCTATTTCTTTATTAAGCCAAGACCTGAAAATGTTCACAATTCATTACTAGTTATATTCATATTGACCAGACTGGATTTATGCTGGGCAGAGAAATTATAGATAATACTTCTAAGACCCTAAACATAATTGACTTTTGCCAATTCAATAATCTACAATCAATCATTCTACCACTGGACATCCATAAGGCTTTTGATAGCCTTGGGCTATGGTCACACACACTAAAAAATCCACTTTCAATCCACTTTCAATGCACTTTCAAACTGGATTTTGCCAGTCCACACAGTAAAAATCCAGTTGGAAAGTGCATTGAAGGTGGATTATTGAGTATGTGCGATTGCAGCCTTTAATTCCCATATCTGAAAGCTCTGCTTTTCCACACAGGGTTTGGACATAACTTCCTTAGAAAGCCCTAAATATGTTATATTCAGAACCTAAAGCTCAGCTGACGAGTAATGGTGATATTTCTAATACTTTCATTCTAGGAAGGGGAACATGTCAAGGGTGTCCCTTATCGCACCTTAGCTAATTCTATCAGACAAAATAGTTTAGTTACAGGTGTGAAAATAGGCAGTAATGGATTGAAACTGAGTCATTTTTGCAGATGATCTCATTATTTATCTTACTAAACCTATTAATTTGATCCCACACCTTCAAGTAAACATTGACAACTTTGCTAGGGTTTCTGGGCTGTCCATCAGTCAAGAGAAAATGGTTCTCTTCTCCATGCATTTATCGCCATTGACCGTTTCTCATGAAAAAGTTTCATACTCATTTAAATGGGTTCCCTCATTTTGGATGTCTCTGGGATTTAAAATCCCAATGAAGTTAGATGATGGACTAAAAGTGAGTTTGAAAGAACTTCACTTCTTTGTTTTAATTATTTTCCACTAAATCACCTAATCTCAAGACTTCCAGTTTCACAAATTACACAATAGAGCATTCACACCTCTTGAACTGATTCTTAAAAAGAGCTGATGACATTAAATGTGGCTTTATTAAGATGACATAGAAATTGCTGATAGAAAATTACTCACCTAAAATAACTAGATTCCAGAAAAGATGGCACTCGTACTGTAATATGGCATTATCAGATGAGAATTGGAATACTATCCTGAGATCCTCTGTCTTTAAATCCTCAAGCATAACTACTAAGCTATAATCTTACAAAATTTTAACACAATGGTTCCTTACTCCACAAAAAATACTCTATGGCTGCGATCATATGCACAATTAGACCTGACATAGGTGTGAATGCCAGGCAGATTTAAAGGGTGTGATCAGAATACAACATCTGGGAAGCGCCCCACAGCCATTGGCAACCTGTTCAGCTCCGCCACAGAAGCGGAGTTAAAAGACACTGGGGAAAATTTGGTAGTAAACAGGTTGCAATGGCCCACGGATGGACTTTCCGCTGTCTGATTGCTCCAGTGTGCTCTCATGGTGTTGGGATGGTCTGATCAGGCCATCCCAACTCTGTGCCATTGCCCCCCCCCCCCTTCGCGGAATGCACATCATTGCAAACTCCATAGGAAGCCCTTCGTGCAGTGTGCACATCATTGATCCCTCGTTTAAGCAAATGGGGGAAATGGCACAAAAAAAATGACTTACCCGTAGTTGCATCTGATCACACACTGGCAGACTGCACCCACAGCTTCAAAGGGAGTTGTGATCGTGCAACTGCGGGTCAAATTCCTCCAGAGGAAATAGCCTCGCTTCCTCCCCCCATTTTTTCTGATGCGTGTGACCGCAACCCATATGAAACAGTCACCTACTCCAAACTGCTGGAAACTGTGTGGAGAAGTGGGGCCCTTTGACCACTGTTGGTGGCAATGCAGGCTCATTCATGAGTTCTGGAGTTTGGTTTTAGACCAAATATGCCAGATAACGGGCTACGATGTCCCATTTATGCCTGATATTATATTTTTGAATTTTGGGCCAGATTCCTCTATTCCTAAAATTAGGAAAGACTTGATTTTGACATTAATAGTGGCAGCAAAAACTGCCATTGCTTCAAAATGGAAAACCAATTCACTTCCAATGTCATCCCTGCGGTTTGATAAAATATGGAATATTTACATGATGAAAAAGATAATCGATCTATCGTTACAGTGTGAACTCTTCTCTAGACACGCAGATTTCACTGAGAAATGGTACCCTGTTCTAGACTATATGTCAACGTATAATACTATTCAAAAACCACCACGACTCTAAAATCTTCAACCCATTTTTAAATCATTGAGAGTTAGTAAAAGGCTTTTATTGCTGAAATATTTATAGACCTTTAATATTTAACAAAAATTAATTCCATCTCTCTAATGTTTACACTGTAATATACTAGCTTATTACTAATAGTAATGGTATACTATTACCATTAAGTATTCTTGTTGTACTTTACCTACCATCTAGATACTCAAGTAGCTGCGGTGGCTCAAGTGGTTAAGATGCTGAACTGCAGGCTATGCAAGGTCAGTAGTTCAGCAGTTCAAGACCTGTGAGTGCCGCAAGACGGAGTGAACTCCCGTCTCTAGTTCCAGCTCCTGCCAACCTAGCAGTTCGAAAGCAAGAAATCGCAAGTAGATAAATAGGTACCACTTCGGTGGGAAGGTAACAGCGTTCCGTGCACCTTGGTGTTTAGTCATGCCGGCCACATGACCACGGAAACGTCTTCGGACAGCGCTGGCTCTTCGGAGATGAGCACCGCAACCCTAGAGTCGGATTCGACTGGCTTTCGAGCAAGGGAACCTTTACCTTTACCTAGATACTCAAACGATACACGTAACCTACGAGTTTATTATTATTGAATGTTGTTATTTGTTATTTGCTATTCATGAATTCAATAAAATATGTTAACTAGAAAAACTTACAAACAGTCCCACGTACACACGGCAGTGGGAACCATTTTTTTGCTTATCCTTCTCTCTTCTTAATGTTTCACTGCTCCCAATCTGGCTACGAAATTATTTTAGAATGATCTGTAGAGCGAAACCTCCAGAGGCAGCAAGACAGCAGGTGGCCTGTTTAGTCAGTGCCATAGCACCTTATGATAATGCAATTGATCTCCATATGTTTCTACTCTCTCTCTCTCTCTCAGAGCATCACCACCTTAAGTTGCTTCAACATCCCAGCACAAAGCCTTGATTCATAAATAACTGGATTGCCAGAAAGAAAAGATGCAGAGGCTGGCTTTGACGGCTCGGCCTGATTCTATCCTGTCTGGAAAGCTGTTTTGAAAGCTGTGTGTGCTGTCATTGCATCCAGAATGACAACTGAAAAGAGATTTCCTGAAATGGACAGTAAAGAATGCCTGAAAAGACAGAAGAACTGGGTTCAAGTCCAGCAGCACCTTAGGAACCAACAAGATTTTTAAGGTATAATCTTTCGAGGATCAAAACTCCCTTTGTCAGGGAGGAATGGAAGACAAAGAGGAGGAAGACTTGGTTGCTTTTCTCTACCTTGAGGAGTCTCAAAGTGGCTTACAATCGCCTTCCCTTCCTCTCCCCACAATAGGCACCTTGTGAGGTAGGTCGGGCTGAGAGAATTCTAAGAGAACAGTGACTGACTCAAGATCGCCCAGCAGGCTCCGTGTGGAGGAATGGGGAATTAAGCCCAGTTCTCCAGATTAGAGTCTTCAGCTCTTAAACACTACACGATGGTGATGCTCATGGAGAACTCTGAGTCTTTATATCCTAGTCAGATGTTCGTAGGATGCTGCAAAGGTTAGAGGATGTTGCAAAGAAGGGAGCCTGGATGCAAAGATACAATGCAAAATGTAATCAGGGATTGACTCGATTCGTATGTACTTAGCTTCAGCTAGGTTGCTTGATTAGCTTTTCTGAGAACCAGTTAATTTGTATGGTATGTTGGCCAGGTGAATTGCATGTATTATCATCATGAATGAATTCAGAGTTCATACCAGAAGACAACCGTGAAGAGCCCTGCTGGACCAGATCAGTGTGAGAGAGCACCAGTGTGATGTAGTGGTTAAGAGCGGTGGACTCTAATCTAGAAAACTACATTTGATTCCCCACTCCTCCACATGGAACCTGCTGGGTGACCTTGGGCCAGTCACAGTTGTCTCTGAATTCTCTCAGCCCCACCTGCTTCACAAGGTGCCTGTTGTGGGGTGTTGTGTCCACTGACCACTTCAGGCCGTCAGCGAAGGGGCCTGAGCTTGAGTCCCAGAGAACAATGGGACTGGGGCTCCAAGCTCCTGCTTTGGGGAACCAATGGGAATGGCGGCAGGAATTCAAACCCACCAATGGCACCAGGGGGTGTTCCCCTTAGCTTGTATAGAGTTGGCCAGCTGGCCAGGTCTTTGTCTTGTTGTATAATAGTGAACCATGCTGATCACTACATTGTTGTCTGTGATTTCATTATGCGTCTAACCCACTTTACAACATGGGGAGAGAACGCAATTGTAAACTGCTCTGAGACTCCTTAAGGTAGAGAGTGGTAAGGTATAAAAAGTGTTTCTTCTTCTATTAGTCCCGCACACTGTTTTATGCAGTGGCCAATCACTGAGATCCAGTTAAAGCACAGGTTTTGTGGAGAACATTTAATCTGAAAATCAGGAAGGTGAAACTGAATTTAGAATCATGTATTCTTGGATTAGTTATGCTAGATCATTATATAAGTGATAGGGGCAATACTTGGAATTCACATTACTACTTCTGGGCATCACCAGTGATACGACAGAAACTATGAATAGTTGTGGATTGTTCATCCTTTTCAGCTGGTATTCTTCCCCTGATAAAAAATGCCAGACTATCTGTTTGAATAATCTCTTCCAAAGTATAGAAGGACATTTATGCTTACGTGTTTGAATACCTTCCCATTGGCAATGTTGTCAGGAAGGTTTAATGGTATTCCATACACTAATAGATTTTGTGGATGTGGTACTCATCAAAATGACCCTGTAGATCATATTATTTTGGGTTGTCCTGAATTTTCCGATTTGAGAGCTGAATTGATTTTTCCTTTCCTTATGCAGGTCTTTATCTCTCTAGAAGCTCAGGCCCTTCCTGCACTCACAGCTCATGGTCGCTTACTCTTGAGAATCTGAGCAGTTGAGCCTTTAAGGTTAACTTTGTATTTTGTGTCCTTGCCTTCTGCACAATTTCTTTTTCTCTAGTTAATTTTTGTGTATGCATTCTGCATCTACAACCAAAACCCACACATGTTTTGCCTAATTGCAACTAGCGTCACTTGTGACCTGTGGAGGGGGTGCCCAGTTGCCACCGACTTGGCCTAAGTGTGTAAGCAAGGGATGGGGCACACGCAGGGCTCTTTTATAGCAGGAACTCCTTTGCATATTAGGCGACATACCCCTAATGTAGCCAATCCTCCAAGAGCTTACAGTAGCCCCTATAAGAAGAGCTCTGTAAACACTCGGAGGATTGGCTACATTAGGGGTGTGTGGCCTAACATGCAAAGGAGTTCCTGCTACAAAAAGAGCCCTGGGCACACTGCACCCTCCCACTTTCTCTCCTCTCCTCCCCACTCTTTCACCCCTCCAGTTAGCTGCCACTGGGCTACTCCAGGCATGCACGGCCCATAAAAGGATGCCAGCTTGGTGGCTGGCTGGTCTGTCAGGAGGGGGTGGCATCCCAAGGGTTTTAGTTTTTTTAAAAAATGTGCCTTCAAGCCTCTCCCATTGTTTCCAATGGGCAATCCTGT